>CAWUFW010002228.1:1042500-1047500 GCA_963921515.1 Calotriton arnoldi
CCGCATGTGGGTGCTTGGGTGAGGACCGGCCTCGGCGGGTCTTCCGCCGCGGGGACGACCCGACCGACCGAGGGACGTGGGCGGCCTCCCGGCCCCTGTCCCTCTCTCTAGGAGTGGAGCACAGCAGTGGGCCTCCCAAGACAGAACCCATGCTCACCACGGCACGACTCCCAAGGTCGCCTGTGGGAAACCGAATGGCAGTGCCTCCCCTGGGCTGGACTGCTCCACCACCACCCTGAAAGGCCCTGCCGGCCTGGGCCCTGCCGCGCCCGAGTCCCGGCTCCGTCTGGGACTTCGGGGGACCGAGGAGCGGCCACTCCCGGCGGGCTGCGGGGCAGGGCGGCCTGGAAGAGAAGGAGCCGGAGGGGCCCAGGAGGAGACCGGCCGCAGTGCTGGCTGGCTGGAGGCGTGCGGGATGGGGAGCTGCCTGGCTCTCCCCTTCCGGCGCCTCCGACCTGGGCAAGGGTGGGGTGGGCTTCCCACCAACCCGCTGGCACTGTTCGGGGCTGCCGGGTGACAGACAGCTGACGTGCAGGTGGGGCCACCCCTCCCCGTTGCCAGGTACCCGGTTTGATCCCGGTCCCGTGCGGCCGGGGCTGAGGGGTTTGAAGACTGCGACGGTCCCTCCTAGGCCACCTCCCGGGAGGGACCGGCGGCGGTGGGGCTACTGCCTGCCTCTTCGCTTGCTGGAGCCCCTCGCCCGAGGGTGCGGGCAGGTGGGACTCCCGGGCCGAGCGCCGGGTAATGTTTGCACTCTCCCCAACGGTGCAGCCCTGGACTCCCAGAGGGGAAGCCTTGAACGGGGCACCAGGGCCAGCCCCCCGCCGCGCGGGCGGTGGACGGACAGCTTTTCCTTCCTCCCGCCTCTCCTCCTGCGCCCGCAGGCGGGCGAACATTTTCTGAAAAGTGTGCACTGTGACTCTGGGCGGTGGATCACTCGGTTTGCGCATGGCCGGAGGGAAGAGAAACGCAGGCCAGCTGCGAGAAATTAGTGGGGTAATTGCAGGAGACTTCGAACGCACCTTGCGGCCCTCCCGAAGTCTCCTCCCTGGGCCACGCCTGTCTGAGGGTCGCTCGATCGCGTCAATCGCCCCCGGGCGCCGGGACGCGGCTGGGGCCGCCGCAGGGCGAGCTCCGTCTCCTTCGTCCCCCCCACAAGGCCGGGGACCCCCCCGACGCCTGCTGGCAGGGCACTCTCACGGGTCCTGTCGCGGCAGGTGCCGGGCCGGCGTGCCTCAGCCGCGGGCCTCCTGCCTCCAGCCGTGGGGGAGGGGCCGGCGAACCGGTCCGCCCGGCCCATCCGGGGTGCTGGGGCGTGCGGCCGCGGCGCGGCTGTCTGTGGTGTTCCACCGGCTGCCTGCGCGCACGTGCCTCGGGCACCCACGTCTGCGGCCGACTTCCCGGGGAGGGCGAACCCCCTCCAGATCCAATGGCAGAGAAAGAGGGCATGGTGTGGCTGGCGACTTGTGCTCTTGGCAGGGGCCTGAGCCTACCCCGTGCGTTCCCGGCCGCTGCGCGCTCGGCGTCCGACTAAGACCCCAGACTGCAGACGGGCGAACCCGCTGAATTTAAGCATATTACTAAGCCGGAGGAAAAGAAACTAACCAGGATTCCCCCAGTAACTCGCGAGTGAAGAGGGAGAAGGAGCCCAGCGTCCGGATCCCGCGCCCGGCGGGCGGGCGCGGGAAATGTGGGCGCACAGGAAGACCGACTCCCGGCGTGGCCCAGGGGCTCCTGGGTCCTTCTGATGGAGGCTCACCCCGCGAACGGTGTTAGGCCGGTAGCAGCCCACGGCGCGCCGGAATCGGGCCCCCTTGGATTCTGTGTTGCCTAGGGAATGCAGCCCTCCAAAGTGGGTGGTGGGGCACTCCATCTAAGGCCAACACGATGGGCGCCAGACCGATAGCCAACAAGTGCGAGTAGGTATGGAAAGTTGAAAAGAACTTGAAGAGAGAGTTCATGAGTGCGTGAAACCGCCGAGGGAGGTAAACGGGTGGGGTCCATGCAGGTCGCCCGGAGGATTCAACACGGCGAGGAAGGTCGTGTGGCTCCGGGAGCCTCTGGGATCCCCTCCGCGGGTGCATTTCCTCCACAGCAGTGCGCCGCAACCGACTCCGGGAAGGCTTCGGGGTGGCAGGTGGCCCTCTGCTCCGGCGGAACGTGTTTTCAGCCCCCCTGGCAACAGCTTCTGGGCCGTGCAACCGCGGGGCCGGGCGGAGACCCCAACGCGCTCTCCGCGCCTCCCCGGGCACCGACCAGGCCGCGGCCGCCGCGGCGCGCCGGGCGGGGAAGAGGGGACGGGCGCCCCTGTTCCTCGCCAAGCGACTGCTCGGCGCTGGGGCGGGCCAGCGTCAGTGCGCCCGACCGCGCCACGCCGCCGGGCGGGGAGGCACAGCGTGACGGGCGCCAGGAGTCTGCGTGCGTATGTCTGTTACCCACCCGACCCGCCTTGAAACACGGACCAAGCGAGGGCCCAACACGTGCGCGAGTCGGAGGGCCGAGCGAAACCCTGTGGCGCAAGTGGACGGTGAGGCCGGACGTGTGCCGGGTGAGGGATCCCGCGCCGTGACGGGCGGCAGGTGGCACACCACGGCCCGGCCTTGGCCCCGCTCCGGCGGGGGAGTGGAGCAGCGAGCGTGCGCGATAGGACCCAAAAGGATGGTGTGACCATGCCTGGGTAGGGCAAAGCCGGAGGAAACTCTGGGTGGAGGTCCGTAGCGATCCTGACATGCAAATCGGTCGTTCCGACTCTGGGCATAGGGGAAGGAAGACTAATCTAAACGCATTCAGTAGCTGGTTCCCTCCGAAGTTTCCCTCAGGACAGCTGGGCGCCTGGAGCCCCCAGTGCCATCTGGTAAAGCGAATGATTGGGAGGTCTTGGGGCCGAAACGATCTTGTTGGACTTTGGCTCCTTTTTGGCAGTGGTCACCCCTAAACTTTAGCCTTTTCTGTGACTTGGTGTTGGTGGTTTTAGGCTTCTTGGGCACTTTCTTTCACCGTGTCCAGTGGAAAGTGTGGCGCGCTCTCTGTGCACACTGGTGAGATTGGCCTGCCCTCCCATAGGGAATGCATTGGGGATTCCCGGGTCAGGCTGTGTGTCAGTGGTGTCCATGGTATGGGAGGAGCAGAGTGGTCGAGTTTAGTATGTATGAAATTGCGAGAATAAATGCCGCGCAATGGTGTGCGCAGATTTATGATGACTGGCTGGAGAAATGCCACTTTAGGTAAAGGTGGCATTTCTGTGTGCTACGGGTCCGGGCCTGCCTGAGCGTAATCTTGCATGGCTGCAGCTTGTGAGCGACAGGCCGGAGGTGTGTGGCTCCGTGGAGGGGCAGGGTGAGTCAGCGCTGGGCTGAAGAGACATCTGTGCTGGGAGCAGTGGGAGGAGTAATCCCCTGACTCTGGTCATTAGAGTGTGCCTCGCCCTGCACAACGCTGGCTCCACCCCTGTGGTGGTGTCTGATCACCTCAGCCCCCACTCCTGACAAAGGGGAAAGAGGAGCTTGCAAAACAAAGTGCTCCAAATCCCCCTGTACCAGTTGCATCTCTGGTTCTCCCATGCCCTGCTCTACAGACAAAGGAAACATAAGGGTATAAATCTAGGGCTGTGACCCCATGAAGATGTTCAGTTCTGCACTTTGGTGCTGTTCCTGATCCTGCTGGGTCCCAGGAGGAAACTGCCATGAGCTCTTGCCTCCCTGGGCCCAGCCACAGCCCCAGGGACCTTTTGCTTAGTTTCTTCTATCCTTCAGGATTTTAGTGCAGCTAGCGCCCTGTGAGCCGCTCATATTTTAATTATTCCCTGAAGGGAGAGTGGGGGGGGGCGGGCTTCGCAGCGCGGCGCCTGCAGCCCTGGGAGAGGGAATGCCGGGGTGGAGGGATTCCCCGTGATGCCCGGAACTATGGTGCCCACCCCGCTTTATGCTGCCTTTTTTTTGCGGGTGCCTACCCACGTATTTTGCAATGTTGAGCGGGTGCCCACCCCGCTGTTAGATTTTTAAAATTGAGAGGGAGCCTACTCCTCTATTCAGCGCGCCACGAAGAGAAGGAGAAACGAAATCACATCCGCAGCCCCGATCGCCACACAGGAAGTCAGGCAACCTTGCCTGGGACGTGGGCGGGGCCTCGTGGTAGCAGGAAGGGCCGGCCAGAGCCTCGCGGGCTCCATAGCGAAGTCCCGGGTCCCCAGGAGGGGGCCCGGGTGAAGGGAGGAGTGGTGCGCTAACTGACTCGGCGGGGCTCCCGTGAGCAGAGGGCAGCCCCGCACCGCCAGAGGAGAGCAGAGTTTTCCCCCCCGCCGGGAGGAGACCAGGAGAAGTGATGCCGGTCCCGCAGGCGGCCAGGAGGAGACTTCCCCCTGCACAGGAGCCGGTGAGTGAGGGGCTCCAGGAGGGTTGTGCCCCATCGAGGCACAGTGTCAGTGCCACTTTCATGAGCGGCCCCGCCTGACAGAGGGCGCTCCAACGTCGCAGGGCACATTTGTTTAAAGCCAGTGGGGCCCCGAGGGAACAGAGATGCCCGGCCCTTCCTTCACTTGGGTTATCCCAGCTGCCCCCACTTGGCAAAGGGCAGCTGCCACGATGGGGGCATGCTTATTTGGAGAGCTCCCAGTGAGGCTCTTGCGTGGCAACAGTCAAAGTGAAAGCCTATTTGCCTATTCACAGCTGCCGCCGCACCAGCGCGGGCAGCTGCAACTGCTTTGCGACATTTCTGTTCAGGTGAAGGCAGTGTGAGTGCCCAGGCCGAGCAACTCTTCACAGCTGCACGGCAAGTAGCGTTAGCTGCAACGTTTAGGCCACAGTTCTTTGGGGGCATGTTTGAATGAGATAGGAGGAGATACACTCTCTGCCCCAGCGCAATGCCGCACAATGGATCTTCCGCTGCCCTGCAGCCGCCCTGACTTTGGGACATAGGGCATTTGAGCCCCTTTGAGAAGGCCAGGCTGGCCAGGGGACTGTTAGGTTTATAGGGCGCCAGCCCTAATGTGATTTATGTGGTGC